>BPLR01014048.1:0-50055 GCA_021605095.1 Caerostris extrusa
ATATGTAATGCATCAAACATCTAATTTAAAAAGAATGAGAAAAATGCATTAACTATCTTCCTAGCATTACAGTCCTGTTGGGCAATGGGCGTCTACCTACTGGTAGATGTTTTCTTTTTTAAGGACTAGGTCTGTCCTATTTTATGGACTACAGTCATATAAGACCGGGACCTACGATTTAAAGGTAAATCTACGCTCCCCTATATGTATTGACAGGCGCTTGTCCGATTAGGGTAAAATATTTGGTGGTCTGTATGTGTGGCTGAATGGTCTGCCGCTAATTTGTATCCTATGCACTGACGACCTAAGATTTATTGGCGGTTGTTGAGAGTTTTAGGCCTATTATTGAAAACTTGAAAAATTCGAAGTAAAAAATGAAAAAATTAGAAAAATGTTCGTTCCCTCTACAGTTTCTTTTGTAAATTCTCAGTGATGGTGGTTCGTTTTTGAGTAGTTTTAGTGATTTTATCCAGTATATTCTTCAGTAGTTTTAGTTTTAGTGGTTTTTGCATTTTTTTCATTTAATGATTATAGATTGGGAGAAAGAAACTTCTTTCTATTTAAGAATATTCGTTTATTGGTAATGACAAATAAACAAATATTAAAAATATAACTAATATTAAATATATAAGCTAATATTAAACATATATATATATATAAGTATGTATACAGGTGACTCAGCAATAATGGGGTGGCCTGATGGCCATTTGCTAGCGCTATGGCCTTTCGTACCGCATACTTCAATTTCGAATCCTGGCGGTAGCAGGGATGTTTTTGTTAGTAGTTGGGAATCCTCGTTATACAGTAGCTCCTGATCTAATTACTGCAAAGTGTGCAAAAAATGACGGTAGAATACCTAAACCATCCAAATGTGTAGTTCATCAAACATCTAATTTCGAAGAATGTGAAAAAATTACGTTAACTAGCTTGCTACATGTTGAACAATAGACGTCTGCCTACTGGCAGATTTCAAAACAGATGTTTTCTTTTTTAAGGGCTAGGGCTGTCCGTTCTACGGACTACAGTCGTATAAGACCGGGACCTACGAATTAAAGATAAATCTAAGCTCCCAATTTTGTATTGACAGGCCTTGTCCGATTAGGGTAAAATATTTGGTGGGCTGTTATGTGTGGCTGCATGGTCCGCCGCTAATTTGTATCCTATGCACTGACGACCTGAGATTTATTGGCGGTTGTTGAGAGTTTTAGGCCTATTGTTGAAAACTTAATAAAAAATGAAAAAATTCTGAAAATTTTCCCACCTTCTCCAGATTCTTTTTTAAATTCTCATTGGTGGAGGTTCGTTCTTGAGTATTTTAGTGATTGTATCCCTATATATAGTAGATTGGGGAAAAGAAACTTCTTTCTATTTAAGATTATTAGTTTAATGGTAATGACAAATTAAATGCATATATATGCATGCAGGTGATCCACTAGTTATAGGGCGATTTGATGACCTTTGGTACTACAGGCTTGGTACTTTGGCTAACACTCTAACCTTTGGTACCACAGACTTCAGGTTCGAATCCTGGCGGTGGCATGGATGATTGTGAGTGGTTCGGAATCCTCATTAAGCTGTAGGTCCTGGTCTAATTAGTCTAAAGTGTGTACAAGATGACCGTAGAGTGGCAAAAACAAACCCAAACCAAAACAAAGATTAGAGTTTAAAAAAAAACAAGAAAAAAGATTACGATTAAAAATAATTTCAAAACAAATCAAGTAGCAAACATATATTTTAATATAATTAATAATAAATTATAATTTTCATAAATTAAATTTAGTTTTGCATCATCAAAGCTACAGCTCATGATGGACCATGGGGTTTTTAAAAAAACCATACGCGTTTGGGATCCATATTAAACTGTAGGTCCAAGTCTAATGAACCTAAAAGTGTGCACAAAATGACCGTAGAGCGAAATGTCAAATCAAACCAGCTGTCATAGACAAGTTTGCTTACTGAAATATACATTTTTTTTTTTTTTGTATTTAAATGTATGATCGGAAGTGAAGAGTAGATGATATTTACATTTTCAAACGGATTTCTCGCAACATCCAGACATAACGTCCCAAGTGATACACGTGACTAGTTTCAAGTCCTCTGGCTGGCGTATTCTGTTTATTCTTACTGTGCTTTTGCGATTGTGTTTTTATTTACGAGACTCCAGTTGACTCAATTGAGGACCACGTCGCTCAACTATCCATTGCGCCCTGACAATTTTGGAACTATTCGCCAGTCACCCTTCGATGCTACCAAGCATTACTGTTGTCGGTCTCAATTTTGAGCATTTTTTATAAACATTCAATCCCAGAAACACCTTGCAGTGAGGTTGTAAGTGAACAATGTTTTTTTTTTTCATGTTTCATTTTTTGTGTGTGTGTGTGTTCGTGCATCAATGCATCACCTAGTTGACTCAATTGAGACTCACATTGACTCAGTTGAAGATCTCGTCGCTCGACTATCCATTGCTTCCTGGTATCGTTGGAACTATTCGCCACTTACTCTTTCAATGCTACCAAGCATGTGCCACTGTCAGCCATGCCCAATTGATACCGGCACGTGACAAGTTTCAAGTCCTCTGGGCGGAAGTCCCGATGTGCACTCTAATTTATCCTTATTCCACTTTCCCAAATGCGTTTTCATTTACGAGAATCCAGTTGACTTAATTTAGGACCCCGTTGCTCTACTATACATTATGGCTGCAAACATACGGGAAATGTCTGCCATCTTTGGAACCAATCATTTCTTCAATCAAATATGTGTTAGTATTGGTGGTCGCAATTCTGGCCATTTATTGTAAACATTGAATCAAAAGAAGCACTTTGCAATGATATCGTAAATAAACAGTGCTATTCTTTTCTTGTATCATTTTGTGAGTTCGTACTTCAACGCGCCACTTCCTATCATACATTCTTATACTAAAAAGGTATGTTTTAACAAATTATCCTTAATTTTCATTTCTGAGTAAATAGAGTTCTGTGTATATATATATATATATATATATATATATATAATGAAAGATTTCCCATGAACCTGAAAGTGACCCTCTTTTTGAAGTCTTTATAATTCCTAATACAAGCTGAGATGTTACAATATATACATGGTAACCATTTCAAAGTTAATATTTATCATGGGTTTTCAGCCTTTCCATCCAAAGACAACTGACAGGTTGCATTTTAACCAGCCTTGATCTTTTAAATCCTTTCCTCTCCAGATATTTTATGTCTGATGCCATTGGGAGTTGCCTTGAATACATTTGACAGATTATATTGTGTCTCAGGGAATGTCAGATGGCAAGTTTGTTGGAATTTCATATCGTAAAGAGACGGAAAAGACAGAATGTCTTTTGAATCTCTCAATGGGTAAATATAGCTTAACATTAATAACATAGAACAAGGTTGAAAAAAAAACTTGTGAGGATAATTGATTAATATATAATATATAAGGGACTAATAATTAATGGTTACAATAATTAATTGTAACTATGCATCTAGGTCATCTATAGAGAAAATACTTTTGAAGTATTCTATATGATTTCATTTATTTGTGGTTATAAAAATAATGCATAATAAACGAGTAAATGTTCCCTTAAAAAATTTTAATGTCAATTCCTACTTTTTTTTTCACTTTATTGCAGAAAGTCCTTTATAAATAATTTTCACTCATCTTTTTTTAAAGTTTATCTCGGCGCCATCTATTGGTAGATATAGTCAATTTAAATCTAAAAAACACTGAAATTAATTAATTAAATTTAATTACTGAATTAATATTTAAAAAAAACTGTATTAACATCAAAGTGTCATCCACTACAAGTTTTTAAAAAATGTATCTGAGCTTATGGATGAATAAAAGTATTTTATGAACGATTAAAAATTTGAACAAGATATACATAGGAAAGAGTGTGAGCTAATAGAATGAATTGAATAACATAGGACAAGGATGAAAAAAAAGGTAATTGAGTGAGTAATATATAATAGATAAGGACTAATAATTAATAGTTACAATAATTAATTGTAGCTATGCTCCTAGGTCACGAGGAGAAAAAAATACCTTTGAAAGCATTCTATATTATTTCATTTGTTTGTGGTTATAAAAGATAATGCATAATAAAAAATTGAAAGAGATTTTAGATTAATCTTATAAATTTTCAAGGATTTGAATCTGTTTTATGAGTAGCCAAGTGCAAAAGGGATTAGCTATATTATTTCTATTCGTCAATTCCTTCTATTAGTTCACACGCTCCCTATATATATATCTTGTTCAAATTTTCTGTCTTAAATATATACTTTACAAATTCCACTCAATTCAAATACATTTTTTAACTTGTAGTGGATGGCAGCATTTGATGTTAATACAATTTTTCAAATACTAATTCAGTAATTAAATTTAATTAATTAATTTTACTTTTTTTACATTTAAGTTGTGTATATCTGCCAATAGATGGCGCCAGATAAACTTAAAAATGAATAAAAAATTATTTGTAAAGACTTTCTGCAATAGAGGATGAAAAAAAAAATCCCTGATGAATCCTAAATGATTTAATTTTTATATATATATATAAATATTCATGTCTGATGGTATTTACAAATAAATATTGAATTAAATAAGCATGAACGTGTTTAACAAGCATAAGTAATTTTATTGTGCCCCATTTAAATTGAAAACATATGTTTGGTGATCCCATGAAATAGTATATGAATTCTTGAATCGAAAGTGTATAGCTAATAGTTTGAAACCGGTCAAATTTCAGATTCTTGCAGTAAGAACAAAACAAATAAATAAAGTTGATATATATACAGTGAATCCATGCTACCACGTTATCGACAAAGTATTTATCTTCTAGTGTTATGGTACCTTTAAAAACACAGAATAATATATTCCTAATATTTCTGCTTAATTTTCATTAAACTAAGATCATATTATGTTCCATGTTTTAATCTTAGTTCAAAATATGAAATACTTTGGAAATAATTTCCTATCATATTATTTTATAAATAAAATTAATGTTTAAGGAATAAAAATACATACTTAATGAATAAAATTGATATTTAATAAATAAAACACATTATGAATAAAACACATATCTAATATATAAAATTCTCGTGTCACAGTGTTTGTTGCCAAACTCCTCCGAAACGGATTGACCGATTCTTATGAAAATTTTGTGCATATTTGGTAGGTCTGCGAATCGGTCGTAATCTATTTTTTAAACCCTAAGTGATAAGGGTGGTCCACCCCCTAAATATTTTTAAAATTTCTTTCTTAAAACAATGTAGTGTTTTTTTTAATTTCTTAGTCATGACATTACAGCACGTGCGCTTAAACAAAAATTAGTCTTTAATCGGCTTCATTTTTTTTTTACTTTTATTTAATTAAATGATCTTATATAAATCAACACGTGGTGTGAACTCGCCCCAACAACGTCCGTTGCTTTACCTGTATATATTATACGCAACGTTTTTGTGGGAATAGTTTTAATTTAAAGAGAAAAATATTTACGTGTTAAATAAATATACGTGTTTTATCATTGTTAAAGGTAAGTCAAATAATAAGAGAACGAATACTGTTATATTTGCACGTGTAGCGTGTTAATGTCTTAAGTTAATTTTTTGTTAAGTTATATTCTTTGCACGTGTAGCGTGTTAATGTCTTAAGTTAATTTTTTGTTAAGTTATATTCTTTGCACGTGTAGCATTAAATTATATTTACAAGTGTAGCGTGTGTTAATGTTTAGTTAGCAAAATTGGCAACTTTATTATTGTTCTAAGAAAAATAAAGATCGCTGTTATTGCGTTTTAACTTACAGGTGTAATTGTGTTGTAATTTACTTTATTGTGGCGAATCTGGGATTCCAGTAAAGTAAGTGTTATTTGCAATTCGAAAGCATAAGATTATCGAAAGCATAAACTTATAACGACAAACTATTTAGCGGCACTCTGTTACTCCTTTCAGGTGATTTCAGGCGAACACTTCCTGCCATTCCACGTTCAACGTACGCTGATGAGATCAATGCTTGCTTAAAATCATCGTCACTGTGGCGTAATGTTGAAAAATTACAACTAAAAGTAAACATGCGCGTTCAAATGCTTCAAGATTCATCCGCTGAAACATTCTCAAAACAACAGTTAGATAATGGCGATGGAAAATTGCTGTACATGAAAATACTGGATGCATAAAATTTTCGACAGATTTCTGCATAATCATCGACTCGCAAAAATGATCTCATCGACCACATATTTCCCAATGTATGCACACAATTCCAAAATCTTGATTGGTTGGCAGAAAGAGCAATTTTGGCAGCAAAAATGTGGACGCCAATGGTTTAAATTCCAAGATACAACAGTTGTTTCCATGGAACTTGGTGTCATACAAATCTATCGATACAGTTTGCGATTCCAATGAAGCTGTAAATTATCCAATTGAGTTTTTGAATTCATTGATTTGCCAAGCATGCCACCGCATCATTTACAATTAAAGGTTGGAACTCCGGTTATTTTGTTTCGTAATTTGAACTCCCCACGGCAGCGCAATGGAACACGATTAGTCATTAAAAAATTAATGAAAAACGTTATCGAAGCCAGCATTTTGAATGGCAAGTACCGAGGCGAAAATATATTGCTGACACGAATCCCTATGATTCCCACAGATGCGCCAATTGAATTCAAACGTATTCAATTTCCAATTAGATTGGCATTCGCAATGACAATTAATAAGTCGCAAGGCCAAACGATGTCTGTTTGTGGCTTAGATTTGGGCACACCATGTTTTCCATCGGACAACTATACATGGCATGTTCGCGTGTGGGTAAACCATCCAGTTTGTTTGTGTTGGCTAAAGACGGACTAACCAAAAATATCATACACTCCATTGCACTTAGAGATTGATGTTGATTATTTTTTTTAATTGCCATAATTAGTAGTAAATATGTAAATAACTATTTTTGATGCATATACAGCTATTATATAATGTAATTTAAAATATATTGATTAATTTAATGAAATATAAAGGATGAAATAAATAAATGGTTAGTGTATTATCATTTTATACGCCGTCATTGTCTGCAACGTTCCATTCCCCTTCCAATCATAACCATATTTCCACACACTTATAGTAAGTTGTTTTTTTTTATTTAACTAAAAAAATATTTTATAGAAATAATGTATATGGCAAAACAACGTTTGCCGGGTCAACTAGTTATATGAATAAAATTTAAGTTTAACGAATAAAAATTGATATTTAATAAAAAAATCATATTTAATGAAAAAAATTGATATTTAATGAATAAAATTGATAATAAAATACATATTTAATAAATAAATAATAATGAAAAAAATTGATATTTAATGAATAAAATTTATAAAAAAAATACAATTTTAATAAATACATAATATTTAATAAAAAAAAAAATTGATAATAAAATACATATTTAATGAATAAAATTGACATTTAATTTAGCCATATTTAAGTTTCTAAAAAAAATTCCAAAAATACACCCGGCTAGCTAGATCTACGACATATAAGCATACTGCCAAACCACATCTTATTGTATATTTTAAGTAGTTTCAGTGTTGTTAAAAGGGAATTAAAGGTGCAGTCACATCCTGTAAGGAAATATTACCTAATATGTTAGAAGTCTAATTTGTAATCCATTGGTTGAGTGTATTGCAAGAATATAGATAGGATCAGGATAGAATCCGCTGAGGATATTCATAGCAATCACTATTTTTTTTATAACACAGTCTTCGATAACACATTCTTCAGATTCGAATCCTAGAGGTGGTATAGATATTTGTTAGAGATTCGAAATCCACGTTAAATTGTAGGTTCAAGTCTAATTAGCCTAGAGTGTGCACAAATGAAAAGAGAGACAAACCAAACCAAACCAAATCACTACTTTCTGAAACTAAGGGATTTGTTGGGAATTGGGACACCAAGTATAAAATTTTCGTATCAACAATTTTAATCAACATTTCTCAAGAAAGTTTTTCGGGTTTTTCTATCATACGGCACGCAAATGGGTGAAGTTACTCATAGAAATCCTTCTTAAAAGTCAATGTCCTCCCTTCACCAATTATTGTTGAGTTGTTTTATTATACATAAAAGAGACACTGCGATTTTTAAAAAGGTATAAACCTAAAAGGCACTATGAATGCGACATGAGTACGAGACATGTCTCATGGACAACACTATGAGAACAACATGAGTATGAGACATGTCTCATGGACAACACTATGAGTACGAGACATGTCTCGTGGACAACCCTGTGTGTACGAGACACTATGCATGTACACAAAAATAATTTTTTCCTGCATGCTAATTTGCAGGCTCTATTGTTAGATCACAAATTTGATTTAATATGTTGATAAAAATTAAGGAGCTAAAATACGTATGGCTGCAACAGATGCTCTCTAATTCCAATCTGTACAGTGTATCAGATTGGAATTAGAGCATCTGTTGCAGTCACAGTGATAATCAGGAGACGATTTGATTGTGATTTAAACATCTGAATTGCCTACCATACCAAAAACTTGAAAACAAAATCCTTCGGATGATCACAAATTCACCTTTAGTAATTCAGGAATCAGGATATTAAACAATCGCTTAACATCCCATACAATTGCCAATAATACTTAAAATTTCTAAAAATTTCTACAATCATCTTCTTCTCACTTGCAATTCGGTTTTAAATTCTCTTCCTAGGTTTGCTGATTCATTGTTTAAAAATAGAAAAAAGGCCGCGCACTGTTCTTAACATATAATCAGTTGTTTTTTCCCCTCATTCCTTCATCTGAAGTGACATTACTGCAAGACCCACCGGATGGTGGGCTTCCTTATAATGTTATAGTTTCTTTTCATTTCATATTTATACATTTTAAAGTCTTTAAAAAAAATTTCTATCTCCCTTAGTTTATACTAGTAACTTTCTCTTTTATTTTTTTATTAATTTTATATTTGTCGATATAAAATGTGCATAAAATTTTAATGGGCATTGACCTAAAGCAACGCTTCTCCAACATCAAGATAAAAGTGTATAGTTTCTACCCAGCCAAAGTACTTATGTTTAAACCACTTATGCCTATGTTTAAACCCCCAGAATTCATTGTCTACCGTACGGCATACAAACGTGAATAGTTATCCCTGATAGACATCCTGTAAGACAAAGTTTTTCTGTACTCACCCGACGGTGGGCTGTTCGCAAAGTCCACCGATAAGTATGGTTGATATTAATTGACAAATGCAAGGCAATTACCAAGTATCAGGAACAAATATTTCGCATTCTTCATGTACTACTGAAAATAATTTTCACAAAACGTAAAGAACAAATTATAAAATTTGACTCTCATATCTCTGAATAACTTTACGGAGCAATGTGAAAAAATATTAAATAAAATGGTCTGATGGTAACAGCTCATGGTGTCCATCCCCCACATAAAACACCACCCCTTGGCGAAGTAGGGAGCGCAGTGAGTTATGGCGTGGGAAAAAAGCAATATGATTTATGTGATGCTTTTGGAATGGCTGGCCATGTAAATCTATGTCCCCCTTTTTTTTTCTATTGACAGCCGTTCTCCGATTAGGATGAAATATTTCAAAGCATATCTATGTGACTGCTAATTTGTATCTTTTTTGTCAAATGGTCTGAGATGTGTATTTGTGCGGGATTTATGAGTGTGTGCATATTTTGACATTTGTATTTGGACAATTGGACAGTTTTACTGTACTAAAAGAAAATTTATATGATATCTATTCATAAAGAAACTGAATACTAATGTTTTCAAAGGTATTATAGTAGTATTATTTTCTCTTTTTGTGCAGTTGATAGAAACAGCACAAAAATGATGATTTTGATTTGATTGTTTGATTTTACTCATTGAATTTCTGGCTTTTATTTCACTTTTTATTATTGAGTATTTTGGTGGACATACAGGATTTCCATATAATACATTTTCCTGTTTGAAGGTATCTGCAGCTAAAACTAATGAACAGAATGAAACTTTTGATATAAAGACAGTGGAATATATAGTGGGGATGGGGGTCGATGGCCAAGAGGCTAGTATTCTCGGCACCACAGGTTTCGGGTTCGAGCCATGGATTTAGTGGTTCGGAATCTACTTTGCCGTACGTCCCGGTCTCATATGACCGTAGAGCGTCACAGAGCCCAATCAGACTTCTCACCCACCTCATTTTTTCGAACTGTAAAGGTGCAACTCAGCTCTAAACTCAGTGATTGGGCGTGGTGTGGTGTATTAGGAGATGAGGAGACATGGGGAGATGATTTCCGCGCAAAAGAATTCGCCAATAGGAAAGATTTTGGAATTGCAGTCTCTAAAGGGCTTTGTAATTTGCACAATCTAGATAAGTGACATTAGAGTGCTTAAATAACATTAGATCTTATAACCTGCACCGAAACTGATGATAAATATCTGCAAATGATGGAAAATTTTGTCATTTCCTAATTGAAGAAAATTAATCCGTCTTTATTCTAAGGAATTAATAAATCTAAAAACTTAGGATTTCTTAGAGTAGAAAAATTTAATTACCAAGAAAATAATTAGTATGGTAATTCATCAAATAAAAAATATTTTTTCTTCTAGACAAAAGGTATTTTTAATTTAATTTACATGATTAAATAAAAACCACATAATCTTTTAAACAATAGCTCAATAATTTATTCTAAAGTATCATGTTTTAATTTAAAATAAATAAACTTCAGATCAATTGTAAATAGTAATCGAAAAAGATACACCATTGAATTCTTAGAGAATTAGACTCACAAAAAGAGTGTTCATTTCATTCAGCATTCTTCACAAAAATTGAGAGGATATACTATCACCACGTTTTTCCCTTTGGGGAATTAATTCAAGTGGACTCACTTGATATTCTAACGTAATATCAGATTAAAACAACTTTTGAACGATGTATTTTTTTCCCTTTTGGTCCCTGTTCAAGGCAGTTAACTACATTGTTATTTAAATTAGAGTTTCTCGTGACAGGAATAAATTATACTTGGAGCAATTTTTCTCTTTAACTTATTCAGCTTCTTTCTCTCTAGGGAATTTTAGGGATTTTTTTTTGTATGACGTGTATTAATTGTTATTCAGATTTAAAAGAAGTTTAAATGAAAGAGATGTCTGCGAAGATACTGGTAAGGATACTTTTACATGTGAATTGTAGTCTATTATAGGTTTTTTTTTTTTAATTGAGGTAATTCATCTTACTTAACCTTTTTGCTGAAATTGAAAAATAACTAAAAGATCTCTTCAATTTAGTGATTAGTATTAGTTGAAAATAGTAAATGATAATTATAATGAAAATCTATTTAATATAAATTTAAAAGAAATAACTGATTCAAGAATATTTTGTTAAAATTGCCATATTCTTAATTATTGTATGTACTTTTTATATTTATTTGAAGAATGCTAAATCAATTTGTTTATTTTTAAAATGAATGTATTTTTCTTTTTAGCAGTAAGAAATCATTGAAAACATCACTGATTATTTTGCTAAAAATAAAAGTATTGTTTGTACTTATAGATTGTAGCCATGTTTTAAATATTGTATTATACTTTTATATTATATGTTTTATAGATATACTGTATGTGCTTATAGCTAGATATATTTATCATAGATATCTATGTGCTGATAGATACTTATAACGTATGTATTTATAGATTTATTTAAAAAGAACGCTATAATCGTTTCGTGTGTTGTTAAAATAAATGCATGTTCTGGAAGTAGCTATTCAAGTCAGTTTTGAAGGAATGTTTTTTAAATAATTATTGATAAATAATATATTTATCATAGTCTTAGTTTATTACTAGCCCGATTCAGTATCTTGGTGGCAATGTAGCTGGTGATCATTAGATCTGAGGTTCAATCTGCTGGTAGTGTTGTTGTAGATAAGGAGACACAGGAGACCTCCTTTAAAAATGGATACTCAATGGCGATAGTGATGTCCAGCAACTTCCATTAGCCGGACTAGCTGGTGGGAGTTTTTTGGAATACTCCCATAGAATACCAAATGCTGGTTAATTCCCCCAAAAGCCTAGTCAGGCAGTACCTATCTTTTACAACACTGACCAGGTCAGACTTCCACCTATGGGTGCTCCATCAAAAACAGAGACTGCCGCCTTAACTCTTTCCATCAGACAATACGGGCACATTAACCTCGGCTAAAATGTTGTTGTCGAAGTGACATAAGAAAATAAAGTTTGTTAACCTCATGGTCACGTAAATGAATGGAGATTTGGTGACGTCAACACGTGCTAAATCAGTAAAAAGATATATATATATATATATATTAACTTTTCATGTAAGTGGGGGCCAAAACCATCTGCCTATTGAAAGATTTAGAGACAGGAGATGGTTTTTTTTACTGGGTGGGGTTGTCAACCCTACGCCCAAACTGGGCCATCATAACTCTAGTCATATTAAACAGGGACACATGGTTTAAAGTGTCACCGCTACCTAAAACATTTTTGGTACCTCCGGGTCGTTACAGCTAGTGTAGGTTATATATATATATGTAAATATGTGTGTAACCCTAAAGCTTTAATAATTTATGCTTATTAATTTTTTAAACTTTATGCTAACTGTTATGAATTCTTTTTAAATTTTAGGAACACAATTAATAATTTTCTAAATAGAATTGCAAATTCATTAAATTAAAAGGGTTGATTAAATTTGTCTTTCCAAATTCAAAGAGTAATTAAACTATACATCTTATTATTTCTTAGAATAGAAAAAAAAAATTAATTACCAAAGAAAATACTTAGCATGGTAATTCATTCAAAAAAAAAAACTTTTTTTTTTTCCTAGACTAAAAATATTTTTATTTAATTTGCGTGATTAAATAAAAAAAACTGCATAATCTTTTGAACAATCACTAAATAATTTATTCCAAAGTATCATATTTTAATTTAAAATAAATAAACTTTGGACCCAATTGTAAATAGTAATCGAAAAGGATACTCCATTGAATTCTTAGAGAATTAGACTCACAAAAGAGTGCTCATTTCAGTCAGCATTCTTCACAAAAAATTGAGTGGATATACTATCGACAAGTTTTTCCCTTTAGGGAATTAATTCAAGTGGACTTACTTGATATTCTAATGTAATATCAGATTAAAACAACTTTTGAACGATGCATTTTTTTTCCCTTTTCGTCCCTGTTCAAGGCAGTTAACTACATTGTTATTTAAATTAGAGTTTCTCGCGACAGGAATAAATTATACTTAGAGCAATTTTTCTCTTTAAGTTATTCAGCTTCTTCTCTCTAGGGAATTTTAGGGATTTTTTTGTATCACGTGTATTAATTGTTATTCAGATTTAAAGGAGGTTTCTATGAAAGAGATGTCTGCGAAGATACTGATAGGATACTTTTTTACGTGTGAATTACAATCTATTGTAGGTTTTTTTTTTTTAATTGAAGTAATTCATCTTACTAAACCTCTTTGCTGAAATTGCAAAAGAGTCTGTAATTTAGCAATTAGAATTAGTTAAAAATACTAAATGATAATATAATGAAAATCTATTTAATATAAATTTAAAAAGAAATAACTGATTCAAGAATATTTTGTTAAAATTGCCATATCTTAAGTATTGTATGTACTTGTTAAATAGATTTATTCAAAGAACACTTCAATCAATTTTTGCGTTGTTCAAATAAAAGTATTGTTAATAACAAGCCTTTCAAGTCTGTTTTGAAGGAGTATTTTTTAAATAATTATTGATAGCTAATATATTTATCATAATTCTAGTTTAGCTATTTGCCCCATTTGTAGAACATTGTTGCAAAAACGACGAGACTCGGTAGAGTTGGTGATGTTCATTTTCGTCGTTAGTTGGACTCCTACTAATACTACACCACACCACATCATTGTGCATAAGCTGAGTTGCTATACAGTTTGGGGATAATGTAGATGAGAATCTTACAGGGCTACGTGATGCTCTACAGTCATATGAGACAGGGACCTACTGTTAAAGTGGATTCCGAAATGGATAAACATCCATGGCACCGCCGGGACAAGAACCCGAAACCTGTATCCCCAAGCGCTAGTCACATATATATATATTATATATATATATATATATATATATACACTCAAGAGCCATATATATACAAGAGCCATAACATGATGACCACCCCTACATTTTGCAATGAACTTGCCTGGATGACGTGGAAGGCACGTGATCAGGTGGAAGTGGTATTTAACTGGTATTAAGTGGTGGTATTAATCCATGCCAAGGCGGGTTGAAGCTGTGTTGCGCGCCAAAGGTGGGCCAACTCGCTATTGACAGGAGGTCATAATGTTTTATCTTGATATATATATATATATAAAAGCCTAAAAAGCTTTAATATTTTTTGCTTATTAATTTTATGCTAACTGTTATGAATTCTTTTTAAATTTTATGGACAGCAATTAATTATTTTCTAAATAGAATTGCAATTTCATTAAACTAGTAGGGTTGATTAATACATAGTCTTTATTCTATTCTAAGGAGTTAATTAATTCTATACATCTTAGGATTTCTTAGAATAGAAAAAAAAAGTTAATTACCAAAAAGTACTTAGTAGGTTAATTCAACAAAAAAAAAAAAAAGAAACTTTTTTTTCTAAACTAAAGATATTTTAATTTAATTTGCATGATTAAATAAAAAAAAATACATAATCTTTTGAACAATCACTAAATAATTTATTCCAAAGTATCATATTTTAATTTAAAATAAATAAAACTTCGGACCCAATTGTAAATAGTAATCGAAAAGAATGCTCCATTCAATTCTTAGAGAATTACTCACAAAAGAGTGCTCATTTCAGTCAGCATTCTTCACAAAAATTGAGTGGATATACTATAACCAAGTTTTTCCCTTTAGGGAATTAATTCAAGTGGACTTACTTGATATTCTAATGTAATATCAGATTAAAACAACTTTTGAACGATGTATTTTTTTTCCCTTTTCGTCCCTGTTCAAGGCAGTTAACTACATTGTTATTTAAATTAGAGTTTCTCGCGACAGGAATAAATTATACTTAGAGCAATTTTTTCTTTAACTTATTCACTTTCTAGGGAATTCTCTCTAGGGAATTTTAGGATTTTTTTTTGTATCACGTGTATTAATTGTTATTCAGATTTAAAGGAAGTTTCTATGAAAGAGATGTTTGCGAACATACTGATAGGACACTTTTTACGTGTGAATTGCAACCTCGTATAGTTTTTTTTTTTTAATTGAGGTAATTCATCTTACTAAACCTCTTTTGCTTAAATTGCAAAAAAAGAGTCTTCAATTTAGTGATTACAATTAGTCGAAAACACTAAATGATAATATAATTAAACTCTATTTTATATAAATTTAAAAGAAATCACTGATTCAAGAATATTTCGTTAAAATTTTCATATCTTAAGTGTTGCATGTACATGTTAAAATAATTTATTTAAAGAAGAATACAATAAATTTGTGTATTGTATCTAGTTATACAAGTCTGTTTTAAAGGAATATTTTTTAAATAATTATTAATAACTTATATATTTAACACAGTCCTAGTTTAGCTACTAACCCATGACTTCACTCAGTGGCAACGTGCACTGCTGGTGAGATTTAGGACTGAGGTTAAATCTGCTGGCGGCTTTGCAGTAGACATTTTTTCAAAAACGAGGAGGCTCGATGGCGTTAGCGATGTTCAGCATCTTTCCTCGTTAGTCGGACTAGCTGGTGAGAAATTTTTTGGGTTTTCTCCCATACGATAAGCAAATGCTGGGTAATTCCCCTTAAAGATCCTCCCGGAAATCACTTCCCTACTTCTTTAAGAGCACGGACCAAGGCAGGCTGCTACCTACGTGTGCTCTTTCAAAACAGAAGCTGCCCTCCTCTCTCTTTACATGAGAGGCACTTGTTCATTAACTTGGTCTAAAATGTTGCTGTCGAAGTGCGATGAGGAAAAAAAGTTTAGTTACCTCATCGTCATATAAATAAAGGGAGATTTGGTGCCATCAACATTGCGAAAATTATCAAGAAGACATAAATATACATATCATTGGTGTAACAATGTGGGCCAAATCCATCTGCTATCGGCAGATTTCGAGACAGGAGATGGTTTTTTTTCTACTGGGTGGGAAGGTCAGCTCTACGCTCTACTCTCTACAGTCCTATCAACAGGAACCTACGGTTTAAAGAGGATGCCTGATTCGCCACAATCATCCATGCCACCGCTGGGACACGAACCCGACACCTGTGTCACCGACCGGTAGTCACTCGGTCATATATATATATATATATATATATATGAGCCTAAAGCTATAATATTTTATACTTATTATTTTTTAACTTTTGCTAACTATTTTAACTTCTTTTTTAAATTTTAGAGACAGCAATTAATAATTTTCTAAATTGAATTGCAAAGTCATTAAATTAATAGGGTTGATTAATTCGACTTTTCTCTAAGTAGTTAATTAATCTATACATTTTGGTTTTCTCAGATTAGAAAAAAAGTTAATTACCAAGCAAGTACTTAGTATGGTAATTCAACAAAAAGATTACAGATATTTTAATTTAAATTACGTGATTAAATAAAAAAATACATAATCTTTCAGACAATCACTAAATAATTTATCCTGAAGTATCATATTTTAATTTAAAATAAATAAACTTCAAACCCAATTGTAAATAGTAATAAAAAAAAAAAAAAAAGGATTCTCCATTGAATTCTTAGAGAATTAGACTCACAAAAGAGTGCTCATTTCAGTCAGCATTCTTCACAAAAATTGAGTGGATATACTATCACAAGTTTTTCCCTTTAGGGAATTAATTCAAGTGGACTTACTTGATATTCTAATGTAATATCAGATTAAAAACAACTTTTGAACGATGTATTTTTTTCCCTTTTCGTCCCTGTTCAAGGCAGTTAACTACATTGTTATTTAAATTAGAGTTTCTCGCGACAGGAATAAATTATACTTAGAGCAATTTTTCCTTTAACTTATTCAGCTTCTTCTCTCTAGGGAATTTTAGGGATTTTTTTTTTTTTTTTTTGTATCACGTGTATTAATTGTTATTCAGATTTAAAGGAAGTTTCTATGAAAGAGATGTCTGCGAAGATACTGACAGGATACTTTTTATGTCAATTGCAATCTCGTATAGGTCTTTTTTTTTTTTAATTGAGGTAATTCATCTTACTGAACATTTTTGCTGAAATTGCAAAAGAGTCTGCAATTTGGTGATTAGAATTAGTTAAAAATACTAAATAATAATATAATGAAAATCTAATTTAATATAAATTTGAAAAGAAATAACTGATTCAACAATATTTTGTTAAAATTGCCTATATCTTAAATTAAATGTATTTTGTTGAGATTTATTTAAAGAACACAAAATCAATTTTTAAAGTATTTTTACAATAAATGTATTGTTCTTAAATAGTCTTTCAATTCTGTTTTAAAACAGTTGTTAAAATAATTATTGAGAACTAATATACTTATCATAATCCTAGTTTAACTACTATCAGTTTTTTAAAAACGAAGTAACTCAGATGGCAAACGTGACAGGAGCTGTTGGCATGACTGCTCCGAGGCTCAATCTGCTGGTAACTTTACGTTAGACACTTTTTCAACAAAGGAGGAATTTTACCAGGTTATCTGTACTACTACTACTGAAGCCACACGCGCCGAAGGTGGCCTAGAGCTCGCTATTAACAGTTTGGGAAGTCATAATGAGAGTTTTGGCTCTTTAATGTATCATATACCGAAAAGCCTAAAGGTGGCTTTAATATTTTTTGCTTATTAATTTTTATGCTAACAGTTATGAATTCTTTTTAAATTTTATGGACAGCAATTAATAATTTTCTAAATAAATTGCAATTTCATTAAACTAGTAGGGTTGATTAATACATAGTCTTTATTCTAAGGATTTAATTAATATATACATCTTTGATTTCTTAGAATAGAAAAAAAAAGTTAATTACCAAAAAAAATACTTAGTATGTTAATTCATCAAAAAAAACTTTTTTTTCTAAGACTAAAGATATTTTAATTTAATTTGCATGATTAAATAAAAAAAACTACATAATCTTTTAAACAATCACTAATATTTTTTTAAAATAAATAAACTTCACCCAATTTAAATAGGTATCGAAAATAAATAAACTTAGAGGATCACAAAAAGATTCATTTCAATAGATATCACAAAAATTGAGTGGATATACTATCACCAAGCTTTTTCCTTTAGGGAATTAATTCAAGTGGACTTACTTGATATTCTAATGTAATATCAGATTAAAACAACTTTTGAACGATGTATTTTTTCCCTTTTCGTCCCTGTTCAAGGCAGTTAACTACATTGTTATTTAAATTAGAATTTCTCGCGACAGGAATAAATTATACTTAGAGCAATTTTTCTTTTAACTTATTCAGCTTCTTCTCTCTAGGGAATTTTGGGGATTTTTTTGTATCACGTGTATTAATTGTTATTCAGATTTAAAGGAAGTTTCTATGAAAGAGATGTCTATGAAGACACTGATAGGATATTTTTTATGTGTGAATTGCAATCTCGTATAGGTCTTTTTTTTTTTTAATTGAGGTAATTCATCTTATTGAACATTTTGCTTAAATTGCGAAAGAGTCTGCAATATAGTGATTAGAATTAGTTGAAAATAGTAAATGATAAAATAATGAAAATCTAATTAATATAAATTTAAAAGAAATCAGTGATTCAATATAATTCTGTTAAAATTGCCTTATCTTAAGTATTGCACGTACTTTGTTAAGATTTATTTAAAGAACACTAAAATCAATTTTGTGTATTGTTAAAATAAATGTATTGTTCTTAAATAGTCTTTCAATTCTGTTTTAAAACAGTTGTTAAAATAATTATTGAGAACTAATATACTTATCATAATCCTAGTTTAACATTTTTCCAAAAAGTAGCTCAGTGGTAACGTGCGCAGCTGTTCGTCAGCATGACTGCTGAGGTTCAATCTCCGATGCTGGTATTCCCCTTAAAGATCCTCCCCCGTAAATCACTTTTCAACAAAGGAGGATACTTGTGTAATATTGTACTACTTTACATAGAGTACACTAGTACACTGGTTAAAAACTGCGAAGTGCGATGAGGAAAAAAAAAAAGTTTAGTACACGTCATATGAATAAACAGACTGTGCCTGGAAAAATTAGTTGAGTTAAATATATACAGTTTGGGAATGATGTGGGTGATTGGACTCGAGATCGGGCTGGATGGTGGTAAGGTCAGCTCAGTCATATGAGATCAACGGGAACCTACAGTTTAAAAGTTAATTCCGAACCACAACAAACATCCCTGGCACCAGCTGGGACACGAACCCGAAACCTGCGTCACCGAGAGCTAGTTATTCGGTCATGTATATAAGGCTAAAATTTTACTTATTATTTTTTTTAAATGTTATGAATTTTTTTTTAAATATTAGGGACGGCAATAAATCGTCCTAAATAAAAATTACAAATTCATTAAAATAATAGGGTTGATTAATTCGTCATTATTCTAAGGAGTTAAATAAACCTATACAGCTTTGGATTTTCTTAGATTAGAAAAAAAGTTAATTACGAAGTAATTAGTATGGTAATTCAAAAAAAAAATAAACCTTTTTTTTTTTTCTAGACTAAAGATATTTTAATTTAATTTGCATGATTAAATAAAAAAATACATAAACTTTTAAACAATCCCTAAATAATTATCCTAAAGTATCATATTTTAATTTAAAATAAATAAACTTCTCACCCAACTGTAAATAGTAATCGAAAAGATACTCCATTGAATTCTTAGAGAATTAGACTCACAAAAAGAGTGCTCATTTCAATCAGCATTCTTCACAAAAATTGAGTGGATATACTATAACCAAGTTTTTCCCTTTAGGGAATTAATTCAAGTGGACTTACTTGATATTCTAATGTAATATCAGATTAAAACAACTTTTGAACGATGTTTTTTCCCTTTTCGTCCCTGTTCAAGGCAGTTAACTACATTGTTATTTAAATTAGAGTTTCTCGCGACAGGAATAAATTACACTTTGAGCAATTTTCTCTTTAACTTATTCAGCTTCTCTCTAGGGAATTTTAGGGATTTTTTTGTATCACTTGTATTAATTGTTATTCAGATTTAAAGGAGGTTTCTATGAAAGAGATGTCTGCAAAGATACTGACAGGATACTTTTTATGCGTCAAGTGCAATCTCGTAAAGGTTTTTTTTTTTTTAATTGAGGGTAATTCATCCTATTAAGCTTCTTTGCTGAAATTGCAAAGAGTCTGCAATCTAGTGATTAGAATTAATTGAAAATACTAAATAATAATATAATGAAATTCTATTTAATATAAATTGAAAAGAAATAACTGATTCAACAATATTTTGTTAAAATTGCTGTATCGCTGTTAAAATAAATGTATCTTTCTTAAATAGCCATTCAAGTCTGTTTTAAAAGGAGTGTTTTTTAATAATTATTGATAACTAATATATTTATCATAGTCCTAGCCCGATTCATGTCTTAGTAGAAAGGGCTGATGTTAGTAACAACGTGCACCGCTGGTCAGCATTAAGGCTGAGTTTCCATCTGCTGGTTGCTATTCTGTAGTAGATAAAAATAGAAATCGAGGCTCCTCGTTTTTAAAAACGAGGGAGAATTGATGCCGTTCACGTTCGTGATGATGATTCGATGATGTTCGGCATCTTGCCTCGTTGATCAAACTACAGGGTCGAATTTTACCAGGTTATCTCCCGTACGATACTACTTCGACACCACACCACACTACATCGCTGTGCCTAGAGCTAAGTTGCCCTTTACAGTTTGGGAATTATATTAATCGAGTCTGTCAGGTCTATGTGACGCTCTGCAGTCATATGAGACCGAGACCTACGGCTTAAAATGGATTCGAACCACTATAAATATCCATGGCACCGCCAGGATTCGGACGAAACCTGTGTCTCTGAATGCTAGTAACTCCGGCTATATATATTAAGAGCAACAATTAATAATTTTCTGAATGAAATTGCAAATTCATTAAATTAATAGAGATGATTAATTTGTTGTCTCTATCCTAAAACAAAGTGGATTTAAATAAATATGTGCATCTTTGGATTTCTTAGCATGGAAAAAAAAAGTTAATTACCAAGAAATTGCTAAGCCTGGTAATTCATCCAAAAAAAACCTTTTTCTTTTTCTAGACTAAAGCTATTTTGATTTATTTTACGTGATTAAATAAAGAAACATAATCTTTTAAACTATCACTAAATAATATTTTAATTTAAAATAATAAACTTTGGACTTAATTGTAAATAGGTATCGAAAATAATACTGCATTGAATTCTTGAGAATTACTTCACAAAAAGAGTGCTCATTTCAGTTAGCATTCTTCACAAAAATTGAGGTAGATATACTATCACGACGTTTTTCCCTTTAAGGAATTTAATTCAAGTGGACTTACTTGATATTCTAATGAAATATCAGATTAAAACAACTTTGGACGATGTATTTTTTCCTTTTCGTACCTGTTCAAGGCAGTTAACTACATTGTTATTTAAAATTTAGATTTTCTCATGATAGGGAATAAATTATACTTAGACATTTTCTCCTTTAAACTTATTCAGCTTCTTCCTCTCTAGGAATTTAGGATTTTTTTGTATCGCATGTATTAATTGTTATTCAGATTTAAAGAAAGTTTCTATGAAAGAGATGTCTGCGAAGATACTGATAGGATACTTTTATGTGAATTGCAATCTCGTATAGATTTTTTTTTAATTGAGCTAATTCATCTTATTAAACCTCATTGATGAAATTACAAAAAGAGTCTGCATTTTAGTGATTAGAATTAGTTGAAAATACTAAATGATAATTTAATAAAAATCTATTTATTATAAATTTAAAAGAAATCAGTGATTCAAAATTATTTTATTAAAAGTGCTCTATCTAAAGTATTGTAATTAGTTGCTAATTATATTTATTTAAAGAACACTACAATCAATTTGTGTATTGCTAAAATAAATGTATTGTTCTTAAACAGTCGTTAAAGTTTATTTTAATGGAGTATTTTTAAAATAATTATTGATAATTCATATATATTTTTCCTAGTCCTAGGCAACTACTAGCCCGATTAGTGTCTTAGTAGCAAGGGCTAAGGTTCAATCTGCTGGTGACTTTGCTGTAGGCAAAGGAAACAACGAGTCTTGCCTCATTTTTTGAAAAGCGAGGAGGCTCAATGGCGACCAGGATGGTGATAATGACTCGATGATGTTCAACATCTTGCCATGTTGATCAAACTACAAGGTGGGATTTTAATAGGTTTTTTTCCCATACGATACTACTACACCACACCATATCACTGTGCCTAGAGCTGAGTTGCCCCTATACAGTTTGGGAATGATGTGGGTGAGAGTCTGACTGGGTTACTTGACGCTCTACAGCCATAGGAGATCGGAACTTTTTTTAAAATGTATTCCGAACTACTACAAACATCCATGACACAGCCGGGACTCGAATCCGAAACCTCTGTCACCGAGAGCTAGTTACTAGGTCTTATATATAAATATAAGCCTAAATTTTTAATATTTTATGCTTATTAATTTTATGCTAAATGTTATGAATTCTTTTTAAATTTTAAGAACAGCAATTAGCAATTTTCTAAATTAAATTGCAAATTCATTAAATTAATAGGGTTGTTTAATTGGTAGTCTTTATTCTAAGTATTATAGAAAGTATTTAGTATGGTAATTCATCAACAAAAAACTGTTTTTTTTTGGGATTAAATATATTTTAAGTTAATTTACATGATTAAATAAAATAAAACTACAGAATCTTTGAAACAATCACTAAATAATTTTTCCCAAAGTATCATATTTTAATTTAAAATAAATAAACTTTGGACCCAATTGTAAATAGTAATCGAAAAGGATACTCCATTGAATTCTTAGAGAATTAGACTCACAAAAAGAGTGCTCATTTCAGTCAGCATTCTTCACAAAAATTGAGTGGATGTACTATCACCAAGTTTTTCCCTTTAGGGAATTAATTCAAGTGGACTACTTGATATTCTAATGTAATATCAGATTAAAACAACTTTTGAACGTTGCATTTTTTCTCTTTTCGTCCCTGTTCAAGGCAGATAACTACATTGTTATTTAAATTAGAGTTTCTCGCGACAGGAATAAATTACACTTAGAGCAATTTTTCCCTTTAACTTATTCAGCTCCTCTCTAGGGAATTTTAGGGATTTTTTTTTGTATTACGTGTATTAATTGTTATTCAGATTTAATGGAAGTTTCTATGAAAGAGATGTCTGCGAAGACACTGATAGGATATTTTTATGTGTGAATTGCAATCTCGTATAGGTCTTTTTTTATTTTTAATTGAGGTAATTCATCTTATTGAACATTTTTGCTGAAATTGCAAAAGAGTCTGCAATTTAGTGATTAGAATTAGTTGAAAATAGTAAATGATAAAATAATGAAAATCTAATTAATATAAATTTAAAAGAAATCAGTGATTTAATATAATTTTGTTAAAATTGCCTTATCTTAAGTATTGTACGTACTTTGTTAAGATTTATTTAAAGAACACTAAATCAATTTGTGTATTGTTAAAATAAATGTATTGTTCTTAAATTGTCTTTCAATTATGTTTTAAAACAGTTGTTAAAATAATTATTGAGAACTAATATACTTATCATAATCCTAGTTTAACTACTAGCCCAATAAGTAGCTCAGTAGCAATGTGCGCAGCTGTTGAGCATGACTGTTGAGGTACTAGTAGTACACTAGTACACTGTTAACTACTGCTACTATTAGTACACCACATCACTGTGCCTAGAGTTGAGTTGCCCCTATACAGTTTTGGAATGATGTGGGTGTTTGGACTAATCGGATTGATGATGCTGTACAGTCATATGAGATCGGGACCTACAGCTTAAAGTTAATTCCGAACCACAACAAACATCCCTGGCACAGCCGCTACTCGAACCCGAAACCTGCGTCACCGAGAGCTAGTTATTCGGTCATGTATATAAGGCTAAAACTTTAATATTTTATGCTAAGTGTTATGAATTTTTTTAAATATTAGGGACGGCAATAAATCGTTCTTTAAATGAAATTGCAAATTCATTAAATTAATAGGGTTGATTAATTCGTCATTATTCTAAGGAGTTAAATAAATCTATACATCTTTTGATTTTTAGATTAGAAAAAGTTAATTACGAAGTATGGTAATTCAACGAAAATAAATAAACCTTTATTTTTTTTCTAGACTAAAGATATTTTAATTTAATTTGCATGATTAAATAAAAAAATACATAAACTTTTAAACAATCCCTAAATAATTATCCTAAAGTATCATATTTTAATTTAAAATAAATAAACTTCTGACCCAACTGTAAATAGTAATTGAAAAGGATACTCCATTGAATTCTTAGAGAATTAGACTCACAAGAGTGCTCATTTCAGTCAACATTCTTCACAAAAATTGAGTGTATATACTATAAACAATTTTTTCCCTTTAGGAATGAATTCAAGTGGACTTACTTGATATTCTAATGTAATATCAGATTAAAACAACTTTTGAATGTATTTTTTCCCTTTTCGTCCCTGTTCAAGGCAGTTAACTACATTGTTATTTAAATTAGAATTTCTCGCAACAGGAATAAATTATAGAACATTTTTTTCTCTTTAACTTATTCAGCTTCGTCTCTCTAGGGAATTTTATGGATTTTTTTGTATCACGTGTATTAATTGTTATTCAGATTTAAAGTTTCTATGAAAGAGATGTCTGCGAAGATACTGATAGGATACTTTTTATTTGTGAATTGTAATGTCGTATAGGTTTTTTTTTTTTTAATTGAAGTAATTCATCTTACTAAACTTCTTTGCTGAAATTGCAAAAGAGTCTGCAAATTAGTGATTAGAATTAGTTGAAAATACTAAGGGATAATGTAATGAAAATCTATTTAATATAAATTTAAAAAAGAAATCAGTGATTCAAGATTATTTTGCTAAAATTGCCAAATCTTAGTTGTTGTATGTACCTTATTTGTATGTGTCTTAAATATTGTATGTACTTCGTTAATTAGATTTATTTAAAGAACACTTCTATCAATTTGCGTGTTGTTAAAATAATTATATTGTTAATAAGAAGCCTTTCAAAATTGCGTTAAAGAAGATTTTTTTAAAATTATGATTGATAACTAATATAGCATTTTTTTAGTTCTAGTATAGCACTAGCTCAATTCTTGGGCTTAGTGTTAACTTGCACCCCGATGAGCAATAGGACGGAGGTTCAATCTGCTGGCGGCACTGTTGTAGACACTGTTTCGAAAACGAGAGGAATTGATGTCGTTTGTGATATTCAGCATCTTGTCTCATCAGTCGGATCACCTGTTGGGAGTTCGCCGGGCTTTCTCCCATACGATAAGCAAATTCGGGGTAGTTACTTTTAAGAGTTCTTCCTGTAAGGCACTTCCCTCCCTCTTAAACAACACGGACAAAGTCAGACTTCCACCTACGAGTGCTCCCTTAAAACAGAAGCTGACCCCTTTCCCTTTCCATGAGGTCGCAAGGGATCATTAACTAGGTCTAAAATGTTGGTGTCGAAATGGAGTAAGGAACATAAAGTTTATTTATCTCCTGATCATAAATGAATGCAGATTTGCTGGCATCAACATCGCGCCAAATCAGAAAGAAGATATATATACACTGAAGTGACAAAAGTCATGGGATAGCAATATGCAAATTTTCAGATGGCAGTAGCATCGCGTAGAACAGGTATAAATGCGCAGCGCTTTCGCAGAGCTTTCATTTCTGTTCAAGTTATTCATGTGAAGAGGTTTTGACGTGATGATGACCGCACGACGGAATTAACAGACTTTGAACGCGGAATGTTAGTTGGAGCTAGACGCATGGGTCATGCCATTTCGGAAATCGTTAGGGAATTCAACATTCCCAGATCCACTGTGTCAAGAGTGTGCCGAGAGTATGAGATTTCAGGCATAATATCCCACCATGGATAGCGCAGTGGTCGACCGCCTGCACTTAACGACCGAGACCGGCGACGTCTGCAAGAGTCGTAAATTCTAACAGACAAGAAACACTGCGTCAAATAACCGCAGAAATCAATGTGGGACGTACAAGGGACGTCTGTTAGAACAGTGCGGAGAAATTTGGCTTTCTTGGGTTATTCCAGCAGAAGACCGACTCGAGTGCCTTTACTGACAGAACGACATCGCTTGCAGCGACTCTCGTGGGCACATGAGCATATCGGTTGGTCCCTAGATGAATGGAAAACCGTGGCCTGGTCCGATGAGTCACGATTTCAGTTGGTAAGAGCTGATGGTAGGGTTAGAGTGTGGCGCAGACCCCACGAAGCCATGAACCCAAACTGTCAGCAAGGCACTGTTCAAGCTGGTGGTGGCTCCGTAATGGTGTGGCATGGACTTGGTCCTCTGGTGCGACTGAACCGAACATTGACTGGAAATGCTCAGGTTCAGCTACTTGGAGATCACTTGCAGCCATTCATGGACTTCATGTACCCAAACAATGATGGGATTTTTATGGATGACAATGCGCCATGTCACCGGGCCACAACTGTTCGCGATTGGTTTGAAGAACATTCTGGACAATTCCAACGAATGATCTGGCCACCTAGATCGCCCGACATGAATCCCATCGAGCATTTATGGGACATCATTGAGAGGTCTGTTCGTGCCCAAAATCCTGCACCTTCAACGCTTTCACAATTATGGACGTCTATCGAGACAGCATGGCTCAATATTCCTGCAGAAGACTTCCAACGACTTGTTGAGTCCCTGCCACGTCGAGTTGCTGCACTTCGCCGGGCGAAAGGAGGGCCGACACGATATTAAGAGGTATCCCATGACTTTTGTCACTTCAGTGTATATATATATATCTTCTTCATCATTTGTTTAACATTTCCGAGGTGGGACCCAAATCCATCAGCCTGCTGGCATATTTCGAGACAGGAGTAGTTTTCCTTTTACTGATTAGGGTTGTCAGCCCCCTAAGCCCTACTCTCTAACATCATATCATTCATGGATTTGCCGTTTAAAGTGAACTCCGGCCGGGAGACGAACCCGAAACCTGTGTCACCGAACGCTTGTCACTCTCTCATATATATATATGAGCCTAACGCTTTAATATTTTATACTTATTCACTTTTAACTTATGCTAACTGTTAAAAATTCTTTTTAAATTTCAGACACAACAATAAATCATTTTCTAAATTAAATTTCAAATCCATTAAATTAATAGTGTTGATTAATTCGTCTTTATTCTAAGAAGTTAATTAATCTATGCATCTTCAATTTCTTAGTTAAAAAAGCTAATTTCAAGAAAGTACTTAGTATGGTAATTCAACCAAAAAAAAAAAACTTTTTTTTTTTCTAGACTAAAAGATATTTTAATTTAATTTGCATAATTAAGTAGAAAACCTACAGAATCTTTTAAACAATCACTAAATAATTTATCCTAAAGAATCATATTTTAATTTAAAATAAATAAACTTTGGAAAAAAGTAATCTAACAAGGATACTCCGTTGAATTCTTAGGAAATTAGACTCACAAAAAGAGTGCTCATTTCAGTCAGCATTCTTCACAAAAATTGAGTGGATATAGTATCACCAAGTTTTTCCCTTTAGGAGATTAATTCAAGTGGACTTACTTGATATTCTAATGCAATATCAGATTAAAACAACTTTTGAACGATGTATTTTTCCCCTTTTCGTCCCTGTTCAAGGCAGTTAACTACATTGTTATTTAAATTAGAATTTCTCGCGACAAGAATAAATTATACTTAGAGCAATTTTTCCCTTTAACTTATTCAGCTTCTTCTCTGTAGGGAATTTTAGGGATTTTTTTTTGTATCACGTGTATTAATTGTTATTCAGATTTAAAGGAGGTTTCTATGAAAGAGATGTCTGCGAAGATACTGACAGGATACTTTTTATGCGTCAAGTGCAATCTCGTAAAGGTTTTTTTTTTTTTTAATTGAGGTAATTCATCCTATTAAGCTTCTTTGCTGAAATTGCAAAAGAGTCTGCAATCTAGTGATTAGAATTAGTTGAAAATACTAAATAATAATATAATGAAAATCTATTTAATATAAATTGAAAAGAAATAATTGATTCAATAATATTTTGTTAAAATTGCTATATCGCTGTTAAAATAAATGTATTGTTCTTAAATAGCCATTCAAGTCTGTTTTAAAGGAGTGTTTTTTAATAATTATTGATAACTAATATATTTATCATAGTCCTAGCCCGATTAAAAACAACTTTTATCATAGTCCTAGCCCGATTCATGTCTTAGTAGAAAGGGCTGATGTTAGTAGCAACGAGCACCGCTGGTCAGTATTAAGGCTGAGTTTCAATCTGCTGGTTGCCATTCTGTAGATAAAAATAGAAATCGAGGCTCCTCGTTTTTGAAAAACGAGGAGACTCGATGGCGTTCACGTTCGTGATGATGATTCGATGATGTTCGGCATCTTGCCTCGTTGATCAAACTACAGGGTGGAATTTTACCAGGTTATCTCCCGTACGATACTACTTCGACACCACACCACACTACATCGCTGTGCCTAGAGCTAAGTTGCCCTTTACAGTTTGGGAATTATATTAATGAGAGTCTGTCTGGTCTATGTGACGCTCTGCAGTCATATGAGACCGAGACCTACGGCTTAAAATGGATTCCGAACCACTATAAATATCCATGGCACCGCCAGATTCGAACCCGAAACCTGTGTCTCTGAATGCTAGTTACTCGGCTATATATATTAAGAACAACAATTAATAATTTTCTGAATGAAATTGCAAATTCATTAAATTAATAGAGATGATTAATTCGTTGTCTCTATCCTAAAACAAAGTGGATTTAAATAAATAAATATGTGCATCTTTGGATTTCTTAGCATGGAAAAAAAGTTAATTAATAAGAAATTGCTAAGCCTGGTAATTCATCCAAAAAAAAAACCTTTTTCTTTTTCTAGACTAAAGCTATTTTTAATTTATTTTACGTGATTAAATAAAAAAAGAAACATAATCTTTTAAACTATCACTAAATAATATTTTAATTTAAAATAAATAAACTTTGGACTCAATTGTAAATAGGTATCGAAAATAATACTGCATTGAATACTTGGAGAATTAGACTCACAAAAAGAGTGCTCATTTCAGTCAGCATTCTTCACAAAAATTGAGTGGATATACTATCACCACGTTTTTCCCTTTAGGGAATTAATGCAAGTGGACTTACTCGATATTCTAATGAAATATCAGATTAAAACAACTTTTGACGATGTATTTTTTTCCCTTTTCGTCCCTGTTCAAGCCAGTTAACTACATTGTTATTTAAATTAGAGTTTCTCGCGACAGGAATAAATTATACTTAGAGCAATTTTTCTCTTTTTAACTTATTCAGCTTATTCTCTCTAGGGAATTTTAGAGGTTTTTTTTTTTTTTTGTATCATGTGTATTAATTGTTATTCAGATTTAAAGGAAGTTTCTATGAAAGAGATTCTGCGAAGATACTGATAATGTACTTTTTACGTGTGAATTACAATCTATATTGTTTTTTTTTAATTGAAGTAATTCATCTTACTAAACCTCTTTTCGCTGAAATTGCAAAAGAGTCTGTAATTTAGTGATTCAATTAGTTGAAAATACTAAATAATAATATAATGAAAATCAATTTAATATAAATTTAAAAAGAAATAACTGATTCAAGAATATTTTGTTAAAATTGCCATATCTTAAGTATTGTATGTACTTGTTAAATAGATTTATTCAAAGAAGAATTCAGTCAATTTTTGCGTTGCTCAAATAAAGTATTTTACTAACAAGCCTTTCAAGTCTGTTTTGAATAACTTATTTTTAAATAATTATTGATAGCTAATATATTTATCATAATTCTAGTTTAGATATTTTGCCCATTTGTAGAACACGTTGTTTCAAAAACGACGAGAGGCTCGGTAGCGTTGGTAATCTTTCGTCGTTAGTTGGACTCCTACTAATAATACACCACACCCCATCATTGTGCAAATGCTGGTTGCCGCTATACAGTTTGGGGATAATGTAGACTAGAATCTTACAGGGCTACGTGATGCTCTACAGTCATATGAGACAGGGACCTACTGTTGAAGTGGAGGCACGAAATATTATAAACATCCATGGCACCGAAGTGCGATGAAGAAAAACCTGTGTCCCAGAGCGCTCATCGTCATATATAATATAATATATATATATATATAACATTATATAAAATTATCAAGAAGACATAAATATGACCATATCATTTTGCAATGAACTCGCCTGGATGACGTGGAAGGCACGTTTCAGGTGGAGAGTGGTATTTAACTGGTGGGAATTAAGTGGTGGTATTAATCCATGCCAAGGCGGGTTGAAGATGTGTTCGCCACAAAAGGTGGGCCAACTCGCTATTGACAGGAAGGTCATAATGTTTTGGCTCTTATATATATATATATAAAAGCCTAAAGCTTTAATATTTTTTGCTTATTAATTTTATGCTAACTGTTATGAATTCTTTTTTAAATTTTATGGACAGCAATTAATAATTTTCTAAATAGAATTGCAATTTCATTAAACTAGTTGGGTTGATTAATACATAGTCTTTATTCTAAGTAGTAATTAATTCTATACATCTTATTTTTTCTTAGAATAGAAAAAAAAAGTTAATTACCAAAAAAGTACTTAGTATGTTAATTCAACAAAAAAAGACTTTTTTTTTCCTAAACTAAAGATATTTTAATTTAATTTGCATGATTAAATAAAAAAAATTCATAACCTTTCAGAACAATCACTAAATAATTTATTCCAAAGTATCATATTTTAATTTAAAATAAATAAACTTCAAACCCAACTGTAAATAGTAATCGAAAAGGATACTCCATTGAATTCTTACAGAATTAGACTCACAAAAGAGTGCTCATTTCAGTCAGCATTCTTCACAAAAATTGAGTGGATATGCTATCACAAGTTTTTCCCTTTAGGGAATTAATTCAAGTTGACTTACTTGATATTCTAATGTAATATCAGATTAAAACAACTTTTTGAAGATGTATTTTTTTTCCCCTTTTCGTCCCTGTTCAAGGCAGTTAACTACATTGTTATTTAAATTAGAGTTTCTGTGACAGGAATAAATTATACTTAGAGCAATTTTTCTCTTTAACATATTCAGCTTATTCTCTCTAGGGAATTTTAGGTTTTTTTTTTTTGTATCATGTGTATTAATTGTTATTCAGATTTAAAAAGTTCTATGAAAGAGATGTCTGCGAAGATACTGATAGGGTACTTTTTACGTGTGAATTGCAATCTAGCAGAAATTTTTTTTTAATTCAGGTAATTCATCTTACTAAACCTCTTTGCTGAAATTGCAAAAAGAGTCTGCAATTAAATTTAGCAAATTAGAATTAGTTGAAAATACTTAATGATAATGTAATGAAAATCTATTTAATATAAATTTTAAAAAAATCACTGACTCAAGGTTATTTTTTAAATATATTACAAAATTAAGTTTTTAAATTACTTTTTGCTATATTTTCTTATACAAAAAGACGGAGATATGTTTATCTGTGTATTTTCTAAATGTATAAATTTAACGATTAGAATCGTTAAATTTATTAGTTGTTAGAAAATTTAAGAATTAGAACAGTTTTTTGAATTTTGAACTTTGAACTTATTATATTTTTACAGATGGGTAGCAAAACTTCGTTGCGTAGTTAACTTCTAATCAATTATTTTATACCTAAATAGTTACATGTATTGCGTATTTTCGAAATATATATCACAGTTATAACACATTGTATTGTTATAATACATTCAAAGAGTGAATCGAAAAATATAATTTGTAATAATTTATAACAATATTGCTTTGTAATTTGTTTTATAATATCGTTAGAGCTTAATTCATTTGATTAATATTAAATGTTCCTTTTTTTATGCATATGTTTTTAAATTCAAACATTCTGAAATAAATATATGTTATAACCGTGATTCTTTATTTCACCTATTTAAACACAATGTATTTATTTACCAATTGATTTCACATTATTGAAATGCGCATTCACTCACATTAACCATGCGAAATAATACATTTCCCTGCATTAATTAGAAAGTCATACACTTTACTATTAACCACTTATTTGAATTGACAAAAAGTATCTGCGCAAATTCACATCTCTCTACAGTAATATGAGACTAGAACTTATTGCTTATATATTCATATATGAGCCATACGTCCTAAGCCATATATATTAAAGTGGATTTCAAACCACTAACAAAAATGCATGCCACCTATAGATTCGAACTTGAAGCATGTGGTACTAAATGCCAGAGCGATAAACAGTTAGATTCCAGGTCCTGCCTGTCTATAGGATGGGGCATGATTACAATATTATGTACATACAATATTTGTATGTTAATGAACCATGCTAATGTATGTAAAATTGTTTCTTTATTTAAACTATTTAAACCCATAATAATTTATCATTTGATTTTTACACTGCACTGCATACTCGCTTAAAATTTTAATACCTCTAATAAAAAATTAGACGTCTTAAAATACCTCCTTTCATTTCATATTCCTTTATAAATTATCCTAGCATTTCTGAAAATTGAACTTTTATAAATAAATCTTTATTCTTCTTGAATTAAGATATTTAGGTGTTTGTCCTAGTAGTACTATTACACCACACCCCTGTGCCTAGAGCTGAGATGCCGCTTTACAGTTTGGGAAGGGTAAGAAGCCTGATTGGGCTCTGTGACGCTCTATAATCATATGAGATAGGGACTTATGGTTTAAAGGGGTTTTCGAACCATTAACAAACATCCATGCCCCACCAGGATTCGAACCTGCAGCCTGTGGTACTAAAAGCCAGAGCACTAGACAGTTAGCCTTCAGGCCTTGTCAGTGATTAGGTCCTGCCAGTGTATATTTAACCATTCTAATGTATGTTTAACCATGTAATGTATGCTTTATTTAAACTACTATTTATCAATTGAATTGTGCATTACTGTAATGAACACTCACCTACATTAAACATACAAAATGATACATTTTCCTGCATTAATTTGAAACTTCGAAAAATCGAACAGTTTAAACCTAACCACTTATTTGAATTGACAAAAGTATCTCAACAAATTCACATCTCTGTAATACGTAACAATCTGACCAATCCACTCTGCAAACACCAGAGCAGTCCCAGTGTCCGATGACGAAAGATCTGGCCCAATATGAGCAACGAGAGCCGATATTTTCTGGCCGCTCATTATTCTAAACGGTCAAAAGGACCTTCCATAACTCAACTCTCCCAAATGCATGTGTCCAATTTATTGCTGTCTTTATCCTTGCCTCATCTATGTGCCGGGCCTTTCGATAGTGTTCGTACGTCAGACGATTCATTTGGGAAAAGAGGATAAGGGTGTCATGAAAGTGAAGTGAAATGAGGGGGTGGACTAAAATTACTTCCAATGGCATGCGGGGATACATTTTCCTTTTCAAAGTCGATATTGATACATTATGTAACAAGTTGCAAAGTGGATCGCTGTTGAAAGGTTTGAAAACCAGGAGTGTTATAAGTATGAGTGTCGTTAAAGTGTGCAAAGTTCTCTGGAAATAGTGAGTCAGCATGAATTATTGATGTTCATACAAATTTGTAACGAATATTTAAGTATTATTTTCGACATTTATCACAAATAATTACTTTCAAGCGTAATAAATTATTTCATCAATGAATATAAAATACACTATTACGTAATTGGTTTGTTGAATTATTATATTATAAATTTTGATAACATTTAATGAATGTAACTATATATAACTTTTAATGAATGTAACATATTCATTTATACATTACTTTATCATTTTTGAAAATTAAACTTTAAAAGGTCTATCTTGAATTATGATCTTTAGGTGTTTGTTCTTGTGCTACTATCATATCACACCACTGGGTCTAGAGCTGAGTTGCCCTTACAGTTTGAGAATGGCGGGGGTTAGAAGTCTGATTGGGCTCTGAGACGTTCTGCAGTCATATGAGACTAGGACTTATGGCTTATATATTCATATATAAGCCATATATATTAAAGTGAATTCGAACCACTAACAAAAATACATGCCACCGCCAGGATTCGAACCTGAAGCCTGTGGTACTGAAGGCCAGAGCGCTAGACAGTTAGCCTTCTAGTCCTGATAGTGTATTGATGAGGCATGATTAAAATGGTATGTAAAAGTTCATTAACATACAATGTTTAACTAGTCTATGTAATATTGTTTATTTATTAAAACTATTTAAACCCAAAGTATTTATTTATCAATTGATTTTTGCATTATTAAAATTAGGTAATGCACACTCATTAAGAACTTTATAGTAACTTATGTCTTATATATTCATATATAAGCCATAAGTCCAAGGCCATATATATTAAAGTGGATTCTAAACCACTAACAAACATCCATGCCCCACCAGGATTCGAACCTGAAGCCTGTGGTACTAAAAGGCCAGAGCAGGGAATAGTTAGCTTTCAGCTCCTGCCAGCGTATTGATGAGGCATGATTACAATGGTATGTAAAAGTTCATTAACATACAATATTTAACCGTGCTAATGTTTGTAATATTGTTTCTTTATTTAAACTATTTAAACCAGAATATTAATTTATCAATTGATTTTGACACTGCACTGCACACTCGCTTAAAATTTTAATACCTCTAATAAAAATTAGACGTCTTAAAATACCTCCTTTCATCTCATATTCATTTCTACATTACTTTATCATTTTTGAAAATTAAACTTTTATAAATAAATCTATCTTGAATAAAGATCTTTAGATGTTTGCCATCTACTACTACTACCATTACACCACATCATTGTGCCTAGAGCTGAGTGGTTCTTTACGGTTTGGGAATGATATGGGGTGAGAAGTCTTATTGGGTTCTGTGAAGCTCTACAGTCATATGAGAACGGGACTTATGGCTTAAAGTGGATTCCGAACCATTGACAAACAACCATGTCACCACCAGAATTCGAATCTGAAGCCTGTGGTACTAAAGACCAGAGCGCTAGACAATTAGCTTTCAGGTCCTGCTAGCGTATTGATGAGGCATGATTACGTATGAAATAGTTGATCAACATACAATATTTGGGTATAATGTACATAATATTTTTTATTTAAACTATTCAAACCAAGAGTATTTATTTATAAATTGATTTTTGCAATACTGCAATGCGCTGTTATCTGCATAAAACATGCAAAAACGATACATTTCCTGCATTCATTAGAAACTTCGAAAATCGGACACTTCCATCCTAACCACTTATTTGAATTGACAAAAGCATTTCAACAAATCCACGTCCCTTTAATACATAAACAATCTGACCAATCCACTCTGTAAACACCAGAACTGTTTCAGTGCCCGATTTCGAAAGATCTGGCCAAACATGAGCAACGGTGCCCATATTTTCTGGCCACTCATTATTCTAAACGGTCAAAAGGAATTCCATAACTCAACTCTCCCAAATGCACGTGTCCAATTTATTGCTGTCTTTACACTTCGCCTAAGCTATCTGCCAGGCCATTCGATATTGTTCCTACCTCAGACGATTCATTTGGGAAAAGAGGATAAGGGTGTCATGTTCATCTGGAAACCAGTGAAATGAGGGGTGGACTGAAATTACTTTCAATGGCATGCCGGGATGCATCACGACTTTCCTTTTGCAAGTCGATATTCGTACATTATGTAACAAGTTGCAAAGTGGGTAGGTTGTTGAAAGGTTTGAAAATGAGGAGTGTGATAAAGTATGAGTGCCGTTAAAGTGTGCAAAGTTCCCGAAATAGTGAGTCAGTATGAATTATTGATGTTCATACATATTTGTAACGAATATTTGAGTATTATATTCGTAGAAATTTTAGTCTTTACAGTTTTGTTATAATAATGTTTAAACTATTACCGTTTATCCCAAATAATTACTTTGCGTAATAAATTATTTTATCAATAAAATATAATACATCATTACGTTGTTGGGATTGTTTAATTATTCAATTCCTTCTAGTAGCTCACGCTCCCCTCAATATACACTCGAGAGCCAAAACATTATGACCACCCCTACATCTTGCAATGAACTCGCCTGGATGGCGTCGAAGGCACGTGGCATCAAATGGAAGTGGTATTTAACTGCTGGAGAGTCTGAAGAATCATTCTTTCACTTATTTCTGTGTGATGGGAAAGGCTCGATTTTAAGCGACTTTGATAGAGGGCAGATTGTAATGGCTCGAAGGCTCGAACAAGTATTTCGAAACTGCACGAATCGTGGGTTGTTCGCGATCTACAGTTTTTAGTACTTAAACAAAGTGGATGAATGATGGTGAAACCAGCAGTAGACGACATGGTCTTGGACGTCCACACGCTATCAAAGAAAAAGGTCGTCGGAGACTGTCTCGTATGGTGAAGCAAAACCGGAGCCATACAGTGGCTCAACTGACAGCCCAATGCAATGCAGGGCCAAGTAGAATAGTATCGGAGCACACTGTTCAGCTGATACTGTTGGATATGGGGCTATGCATCAAACATCCCACTCGTGTGCCTTTGCTGACCAAACGTCATCGCCAACTGCGCTGCGCTGGGCCCGTGAACATCGTGACTGGTCCATGGATCAGTGGGAGAGAGTTGCCTTGTCAGATGAATCACGGTTTGTCATTCATCACGCCGATGGCCGTGTCAGGATACGGCGTCTTCCAGGCGAACAGTTGCTCCCTCAATGTACAGTAGGTCATATGCCACAGGCCGGTGGTGGCGGTATTATGCTTTGGGAACGTTCTCTTGGGAGTCTCTGGGACCGTGGTTGTGGTAGAGCAGATCATGAATGCTGCAGGATATCTGAACATCATTGAGAACCAGTTGCACCCTTACATGGCCTCTGTTTTTCCAGCTGAAATGGAATGTTCCAACAGGGCAACGCCCCTTGTCACAAGGCTAAATTGTATTGTATTGAGTGGTTCCAGGAACATGGTGCTGAATTCCAGTTAATTTTCTGGCCGCCCTAACTCACCGAATCTGAATCGATAGAACACGTTTGGGATGTTCTGGGACGGCAGCTCAGAGTTCAAAGACCACCAATTCGCAATATCTCGGATTTGCGAGACCGTTGCTTAAACATCTGGTACAATCTGTCCCCGGTCATCTACCAAGGACTTGTGGCATCCATGCCAAGGCGGGTTGAAGCTGTGTTTGCGCCAAAGGCGGGGCCAATTCGTTATTGACAGGTAGTCATAATGTTTTGGCTCTTGAGTGTATATATCATGTTCAAATTTTCAATCGTTCATAAAATACTTTTATTCATCCACTCAAGTTCAAATACATTTTTTTGAACTTGAATGGAGGAATGAAAAAGTATATTAAGTTTAACAGTTTTTTTCAAATATTAATTCAGTAATTAAATTTAATTAATTAATTTTATTTTTTTTTAGATTTAAGTTACATATATCTACCAATAGATGGTAAAAAAGATTAAATTATTTATAAAGGAATTTCTGCAATTTAGTGAAAAAAAGGTAGGAATTGACATTAAAAAAAAAATTTATATTACTTGTTTTATTATAGTAGGTTGCGATATAATTACACTTTTGATTATATTGATGTTTAAACTTTTGCCATTTATCACAAATAATTACTTTCAAGCGTAATAAATTATTTTATCGATAAATACAAAATAGATAATTAACTTGTTTGATTGTTTAATTATTTTATTATAGTAGGTTACGATATAATTACGCTTTTTGATTATAATAATATTCAAACTTTTGTCATTTATCACAAATAATTAATTTCAGGCGTAATAAATTATTTTATCAATAAATATAAAATACGTCATTACGTTCAGTCAGGTTTCGTGTTTGAGTCCAGCGGTGCTATGGATGTTTGTAGTGGTTGAGAATCCACTTTTAGCCGTAGGTCCCAGTCTCATAGGACTGTAGAGCGTCAGTCCGGTCAGACTCTCACCTACATCATTCCCAAACTGTATAGGGGCAACTCAGCTCTAGGCGTAGTGATGGGTGTGGTATAGTAGTAATATCGTATGCGAGAAAATCTGGTAAAAGCCCACCAGGTAGTTCGACCAGTGAGACAATATTCTGAACATCCTCATCATCATCCTGAGACCATTGAGTCTCATCGTTTTTGAAAAACGAGGAGGCTCGACGTCTACTTTTGCCTACAACAAAGTCACCAGAAGATTAAACTTCAGCCCGTGATATTCAGACATGAATTGGGGTAGTAGCTAAACAAGAACTATGATAAATATATTAGTTATCAATTATTTAAAAATACTCCTTTTAAAACAGACTTGAATAGCTATCTAAAAACAATAAATTTATTTTAACAGCACACAAATTGATTGTAGTCTTCTTTAAAAAATCTATTTAACAAGTACCTACAGTGCTTAAGATTAGCAATTTTAACAAAATATTCTTGTGTCAGGGATTTTTTTTTTCAATTTATATTAAATAGATTTTCATTACATTATCATTTAGTATTTTCAACTAATTCTAATCACTAAAAATGCAGACTCAAAATTCAATTTCAGCATAGAGGTTTAGTAAGATGAATTACTTCAATTAAAAAAAAAAAAAAAACCTATACGAGATTACAATTCCCACGTAAAAGTATTCTATCAGTATCTTCGCAGACATCTCTTTCATAGTGACTTCCTTTAAATCTGAATAACAATTAAAACACGTGATACAAAAAAAAAAATCCCTAAAATTCCCTAGAGAGAAGAAGCTGAATACGTTAAAAAGAAAAATTGCTCTAAGTATAATTTATTCCTGTCGCGAGAAACTCTAATTTAAATAACAATGTAGTTAACTGCCTTGAACAGGGACGAAAAGGGAAAAAATACATCGTTCAAAAGTTGTTTTAATCTGATATTACATTAGAATATCAAGTAAGTCCACTTGAATTAATTCCCTAAAGGGAAAAACTTCTCGATAGTATATCCACTCAATTTTTGTGAAGAATGCTGACTGAAATGAGCACTCTTTTGTGAGTCTAATTCTCTAAGAATTCAATGGAGTATCCTTTTCGATTATTATTCCAAATTTATTTATTTTTAAATTAAATATGATACTCTGGAATAAATTATTTAGTGATTGTTTAAAAGATTACGTATTTTTTTTCTATTTAATCATGCTAATTAAATTAAAATATCTTAAGGTTTTTTATAAAAAATAACCATACTAAGTACTTTCTTTGTAATTAACCTTTTTGCTTATCTAAGAAATCCAAAGATGTATAGAACTATTTACTCCTTGGAATAAAGACGAGTTAATCAATACTATCAATTTAATGAATTTACAATTTCATTTAGAAAATTATTAATTGCTGTTCCTAAAATAGAAAAAAAAAAAAATCATAACAGTCAGTATAAGTTAAAATAATTGATAAGTATAAAATATTAAAGCTTTATATACTAATATTACCATCAATTTAACTATAAAAAAAAGTTACATATCATATTTTAACTGCAGATTTGGTTTAGTTTTTCTCTACAATCAGTGTTTTAGCACGTGGGCTAATTTGACCGAGACCTACAGTTCAATGTGGATTATTAACTACTAGCAAACATCCATGCCACAGCCAAAATTCAAATCTGAAGCCTGTGATCCCAAAGGCCAGAGTTAGCCCCTTGACCAACAAGCAGCTTTTTCATATAGAAGATCATGCTTCATATCCATAAAAAAGCAACAGAAATATTTTGCAATTTTGTATGGAAGGAAAAAAATCTTTAAAAAGTATAGATAACTAAATTCAAGGACAGAAAGTAAACTGCATTTAATTAAGAGAGCAGGTGTAAGCATTAGATATGAAGCTACAGGAAACTTCTCAACTTTTTTTTCCATTTATAGCCAAACTATTTTATATAAGTTTGTTTTCATTAAGGGCAAAGCATTGGTAAAGGGAGTAGCGTAACATAACAAAACAACTACATGCTCCACACTACAGAGTCTAAGTAGTAAGCGACAAACAAACCAAGAAGTATCCATTCTCCCATTTTAGTCCATTAACATTGCATCTGTTATATTAGCATCAATTACACTGAAGTGACAAAAATCATGGAATACTCTTAATATCGTGTCGGGCTCCTTTCGCCCGGCAAGTGCAGCAACTCGACGTGGCATGGACTCAACAAGTCGTTGGAAGTCTTCTGCAGGAATATTATCATGCTGTCTCGATAGACGTCCATAATTGTGAAAGCGTTGAAAAAAAATTTTTGGCACGAACAGATTATTCTCGATGATGTCCCATGAATGCTCGATGGGATTCATGTGGCGATCTGGTGGCCAGATCATTCGTTGGAATTGTCCAGAATTTGTGTGACATGGCGCATTGTCATCCATAAAAATCCCATCGTTGTCTTGACAAAAGTCCAGAAATAACTAAATGATCTCCAAGTAGCTGAACATAAACAACAGTTTCAATGTTTGGTCAATTGTCATTACAAAGTCCATGCCATGAAAAAAACAGCCCACACCATTACGGATTCACATTTACACTGAACAGTGCTTTTTATGACAGTTTGGGTCTATGGCTTCGTGGGGTCTATTCCAGACTCGTACCTACCATCAACTCTTACCAACTGAAATCGTGACTCATCGGACCAGGCCACGGTTTTCCATTCATCTAGGACCAACCGATATGCTCACGTGCCCACGAGAATCGCTGCAAGAGATGTCGTTCTGTCAGTCCAAAAGGCACTCGAGTCGGCTTCTGTTGGAATAGCCCAAGAAAGCCAAATTTTTTCAGCACAGTTCTAACAGACAAGTCCCTTGTACGTCCCACATTGATTTCTGCGGTTATTTGACGCAGTGTTTTGTCTGTTAGATTTTACGACTCTTTGCAGACGTCGTTTCTCGGTCGTTAAGTAAAGGCAAGGTCGACCACTGCGCTGTCCATGGTGGGATGTTATGCCTGAAATTTATAAATTTCGGCACATTATGACACGGTGGATCTGGGAATGTTGAATTCCCTAACGATTTCGAAATGGCATGACCCCTGCGTCAAGCTCAACTAACATTCCGCGTTCAAAGTCTATTAATTCCCGTCGTTCGGTCATCATCACGTCAAAACCTCTTCACATGAATAACTTGAACAGAAATGAAAGCTATGGAGAAAGCACTGCGCATTTATACCTGTTCTACGCGATGCTACTGCCATCTGAAAATTTGCATATTGCTATCCCATGACTTTTTGTCACTTCAGTGTATATTATCATTGAACTATAACAGAAAAAGTTATTATTATTAAACTTATATTTTGTTGTAGAAGATCATGCTTCTTATCACATGAAGTTATGAAACTTCTCAACTATATGCTCCACATTACAGAATCTATGTAGTAAGGAACAATGTAAAAGTATTCATTCACATTAGTCCTCCTGCCTCAGTCCAATAACATAGCTTCTGTTATATTATCATCAATTGAACCATAACTGAAAAAGTTACATATCAAATTTAGTTGTAGAAGATCATGTTTCATATGGCATGAAAATAACGGACATTTTCCTCAATTTTATGGTGAAGAGAAATAATGTTTTCTTCAGTAAATAACTAAATTCAAGGACAGAAAGTAAACTTCATTTAATTAAAAGTAAATATAAATATTAGATGTAAAGCTACAAAACTTCTCAACTCTCCAAAATATATATTCAACACCAAATCGTACTATATAAATTTGTTTTTCTATTGATGGCAAAGCAGAAAAAGACAATGTAGCATAGAGAAACAACTACAGAATCCACACTTACAGAATATATATATGGAGAACAACAATGTAGTAGTATCCATTCTCATTAGTCCTCCTTAATCTCTTAGTCCACTAACACAGCTTCTGTTACATTATCATTAATTGAACCATAACTGAAAAAAGTTACATATCAAATTTAGTTGTAGAAGATCATGTTTCATATGGCATGAAAAAATAACGGACATTTTCCTTAACTGGTGAAAGAAATAATGTTTTCTTCAAAGCAAATAACTAAATTCAAGGACAGAAAGTAAACTTCATTTAATTAAGAGTAAATATAAATATTAGATAAAGCTACAAAACTTCTCAACTCTCCAAAATATATATTCACAATTACACCAAACTCGTACTATATAAATTTGTTTCTATTGATGGCAAAGCAGAAAAAGACAATGTAGCATAGAGAAACAACTGCAGAATCCACACTTACAGAATATATATATGGAGAACAACAATGTAGTAGTATCCATTCTCATTAGTCCTCCTTAATCTCTTAGTCCACTAACACAGCTTCTGTTACATTATCATTAATTGAACCATAACTGAAAAAGTTACATATCAAATTTAGTTGTAGAAGATCCTGTTTCATATGGCATGAAAAAATAACGGACATTTTTCCTTAATTTTATGGTGAAGAGAAATAATGTTTTCTTCAAAGTAAAATAACTAAATCCAAGGACAGAAAGTAAACTTCATTTAATTAAGAGAGTAAATATAAATATTAGATATAAAGCTACAAAACTTCTCAACTCTCCAAAATATATATTCACAATTAGACCAAACTCGTACTATATAAATTTGTTTCTATTGATGGCAAAGCAGAAAAAGACAATGTAGCATAGAGAAACAACTACCCAGAATCCACACTTACAGAATATATATATATGAGAACAACAATGTAGTAGTATCCATTCTCATTAGTCCTCCTTAATCTCTTAGTCCACTAACACAGCTTCTGTTACATTATCATTAATTGAACCATAACTGAAAAAGTTACATATCAAATTTAGTTGTAGAAGATCATGTTTCATATGGCATGAAAAAATAACGGACATTTTCCTTAATTTTATGGTGAAGAGAAATAATGTTTTCTTCAAAGTAAATAACTAAATTCAAGGACAGAAAGTAAACTTCATTTAATTAAGAGAGTAAATATAAATATTAGATGTAAAGCTACAAAACTTCTCAACTCTCCAAAATATATATTCACAATTACACCAAACTCGTACTATATAAATTTGTTTCTATTGATGGCAAAGCAGAAAAGACAATGTAGCATAGAGAAACAACTGCAGAATCCACACTTACAGAATATATATATGGAGAACAACAATAGTAGTATCCATTCTCATTAGTCCTCCTTAATCTCTTAGTCCACTAACACAGCTTCTGTTACATTATCATTAATTGAACCATAACTGAAAAAGTTACATATCAAATTTAGTTGTAGAAGATCCTGTTTCATATGGCATGAAAAAAATAACGGACATTTTCCTTAATTTTATGGTGAAGAGAAATAATGTTTTCTTCAAAGTAAATAACTAAATCCAAGGACAGAAAGTAAACTTCATTTAATTAAGAGAGTAAATATAAATATAAAAGCTACAAAACTTCTCAACTCTCCAAAATATATATTCACAATTACACCAAACTCGTACTATATAAATTTGTTTCTATTGATGGCAAAGCAGAAAAAGACAATGTAGCATAGAGAAACAACTACAGAATCCACACTTACAGAATATATATATGGAGGAGAACAACAATGTAGTAGTATCCATTCTCATTAGTCCTCCCTTAATCTCTTAGTCCACTAACACAGCTTCTGTTATATTATCATCAATTGAAACATAACTGAAAAGTTACATATCAAATTTAGTTGTAGAAGATCATGTTTCATATGGCATGAAAAATAACGGAAATTTTCTTTAATTTTATGGTGAAGAGAAATAATGTTTTCTTCAAAGTAAATAACTAAATTCAGGGACAGAAAGTAAAAACTTCATTTAATTAAGAGAGTAAATATAAATATTAGATGTAAAGCTACAAAACTTCTCAACTCTCCAAAATATATATTCACAATTACATTCACTATATAAATTTGTTTCTATTGATGGCAAAGCAGAAAAGAACAGCGTAGCAATGAAAAAAACAGAATACACACTTACAGAATCTATGTAGCGAGGGAACAACAATGTAGTAGTATCCATTCTCACATTCCTCCTAATCTTAGTCCATAACACAGCTTCTGTTATATTATCATCAATTGAACTATAACTGAAAAAAACTACATATCAATTTTGTTGTAGAATATTATGCTTCATATGGCATGAAAAAATAACTGAAATTTCTTAGCAATTTTATGGGGAGAAAATAATGTTTTCTTCAAAGAAATAACTAAATTCAAAGGACAGAAAGTAAACAACGTTTAATTAGAGAGTCAATATAAACATTACATTTGAAGCCACGAAAACTTCGCAACCCTCAAAATATATATTCACATTTACACTGAACTCTTTTATATAAGTTTGATTCTATTGATGGCAAAAGCAGAAAAGACGGCAATGTAGTATAGCAGAAACAACTACAGAATCCACACTTACAGAATATATGTAGGAGAACAACAATGTAGTAGTATCCATTCTCATTAGTCCTCTTCTCTTAGTCCACTAACACAGCTTCTGTTATATTATCATCAATTGAACCATAACTGAAAAAGTTACATATCAAATTTAGTTGTAGAAGATCATGTTTCATATGGCATGAAAAATAACGGAAATTTTCCTTAATTTTATGGTGAAGAGAAATAATGTTTTCTTCAAAGTAAATAACTAAATTCAAGGACAGAAAGTAAACTTCATTTAATTAAGAGAGTAAATATAAATATTAGATATAAAGCTACAAAACTTCTCAACTCTCCAAAATATATATTCACAATTACACCAAACTCGTACTATATAAATTTGTTTCTATTGATGGCAAAGCAGAAAAAGACAATGTAGCATAGAAAAACAACTACATAATCCACACTTACAGAATATATATGGAGAACAACAATGTAGTAGTATCCATTCTCATTAGTCCTCCTTAATCTCTTAGTCCACTAACACAGCTTCTGTTATATTATCATCAATTGAACCATAACTGAAAAAAGTTACATATCAAATTTAGTTGTAGAAGATCATGCTTCTTATCACATGAAGTTACGAAACTTTCAACTATATGCTCCACATTACAGAATCTATGTAGTAAGGAACAATGTAAAAAGTATTCTTTCACATTAGTCCTCCTGCCTCAGTCCAATAACATAGCTTCTGTTATATTATCATCAATTGAACCATAACTGAAAAAGTTACATAACAAATTCAGTTGTAGAAGATCATGCTTCTAATCACATGAAGTTACGAAACTTTCAACTATATGCTCCACATTACAGAATCTATGTAGTAAGGAACAATGTAAAAGTATTCATTCACATTAGTCCTCCTGCCTCAGTCCAATAACATAGCTTCTGTTATATTATCATCAATTGAACCATAACTGAAAAAGTTACATATCAAATTTAGTTGTAGAAGATCATGCTTCTTTATCACATGAAGTTACGAAACTTTCAACTATATGCTCCACACTACAGAATCTGAAGTAAGGAACAATGTAAAAGTATTCATTCACATTAGTCCTCCTGCCTCAGTCCAATAACATAGCTTCTGTTATATTATCATCAATTGAACCATAACTGAAAAGAAATAATGTTTTTCTTCAAAGCAAATAACTAAATTCAAGGACAGAAAGTAAACTTCATTTAATTGTAAATATAAATATTAGATATAAGGCTGCAAAAACTCTCCAAAATATATATTCACAATTACACCAAACTGGTACTATATAAATTTGTTTCTATTAATGGCAAAGCGGAAAAAAAAAATGTAGCATAGAAAAAAATACAGAATCACTTACAGAATAATTTTGTGTTCTCATTAGAATCTCTTAGTCTACTAACAAGCTTCTGTTATATTATCGTCAAATAACTGAAAAGTTACATATCATATTTTGTTGTAGAATAGGGTTCTTCACATGGCATGAAAAAGAAAATAATCAGCAATTTTGTGTGGAGGGAAATTTTTCTTCAAAATCTAAATAAAAATTCAAGGACAGAAAATAAACTACATTTCATTATAAGATCAAACGTTGATATGAAAATTCTCAATTATCAAATATTTCTATTCCCATTTACACCAAAACTCTACTAAATAAGTTTGTTTCTATTAATGGCAAAGCAGAAAAGGACATCGTAGCATAGCAAATCAACTACAAGCGCCACACTACAAAAACTATGTAGTGAGGAACAATGTAGAAGTATCCATTCACATTAGTCCTCCTGCCTTTGTCCAATAACACAACTTCTGATTATCGTAAATTGCAATTGCTACCAATGCGACATGTTGCCCCCTGTACTCTAACAATGTGAAAGAATCTTTATAAGTGCTGTTCCAATTGCTGGTGGTACAATAAAACAATTACCGTGGGCCCATTCTGTTATGTGAGATTGCTTGTGATCATATGTCAGCGCTAATCAGAAGAAACTATAACATTTAATAACAATAAACAAGTGAGATATACAGACACCAATTTTAATTAAAGCTGGGAATCATGCAGTAAACATTTTCAAACACTGGTGGCTTTAATTTGTATCAAACCTATCAAGTTCTGTTATATTGAAAATATTCATTGTACCAATTATTTTGAATAAAGACTCGAAGGTTATATACAATGACATCATTAAGATATGACAATGGCTTCAGGTTATTTTGAGTTAGAATCAAGTGGAACCATAAACTGGTATGAAGATAATATTTCTTTCGATAAAAGATAATAATGTAATGAAGATATGAAGATATGATTTAGGGAATCCAAAGAAGTGTTGAAATGAATGACTATTAGATCATTGTGCATTTATTGTGTTCTCATTGTTAAAGAATTACTGTTATCTCAAAGAATAAGAAAAATTAATAACTAGGTATAAGTTTCTAACAATTTGATTAAAATATAGCGCCCCATAATGAGTAATTTGAGATTATTAGTGGTTTTAATTAACAACAAACCTTTGAAATGTGCATCAATTTCTCTTTAACTGATTTGTTAGTTGATGCAAAATTGCGTTTTTGATGATTTTCGAACAAGACCATAAAACACTAAAAGTAAGAAATGTGACATCTATTTTAAAAACAAAGCCATATTAAAAAAGGTATTTTTGTGGGAAAATTATTGCTTTTTAATTCGCATATAGTTTTATTTTAATTATTGTCCTCGCAAAAGAAAAATCATCTTTTAAATCATGGAGATTTTTGAATTTTGAAAAAACTTTAACGATTTGCTAGTTGTTGCATGCTGATTTTCGAATGAAACTATAAAACACTAAAGCTAAGAAATGTGACATTATCGAACTTAAATAAAGCACAAAGCCGTATTTAAAATATATTTTTAATAGGAAGATTATTGGTTTTAATTTACACAAAGTTTTATTTTAATAGTTAAAAAAGTAAAATTCAATTTTTTGAAGTTGATTTAGCGAACAAACCCATAAAATAAACAAATTTAATGACAACTACCTATCTCAATTAAAGCACAAGGCGACTTTGTAGAAGTGTTAATTTATTTTGTGATATTAACAGTTGCAATTTACACATTATGTTGCCTAAGTGTTTGCGAGGTTCACTTTAATAACCGCTATTGCTATTTTTTTAGCTTTTTGCCTCTCTGTACAAACTAGCAAAAATCCAAATATAAAGAACGACGCAACAATCTTAATTAATCTGCATTTACAAAGTAGCTACATTAAAAAAGGGTCAAAACGTTTTTGAGGATTGGCGATTTTAATTCTAGCCAAACCTGCTATTTCCTCGCCAGTTTCACATTATTAGCATCAAAAATAAAACTTACAAAAATTCATTTTTTTTTGTAGCAGTTCTGAACAAACAAGAAAAAAAAAAGAATAAAAAAAATTTCTCCACCAATCTTAGTTAAAGAAGACACTGCATTCAAAAGTGTAAATAATTTTCGAATGATTGGCTGTTTTAATTCGCGCGAAGTGTTTGCCAGATTCACTTTTACAAGATTCACTTTTTACTGAGCAAACCAGTAAATGAACCAAATCTAAATAAAGACGCCATCAATCTAAATTAAAGAAAGAAGCTACATTTTAAAAGACTTAAAATGACTTTGAAAGTTGGCTGATTTAATTCACGCCGAGCCCGCTACGTGCTCACCAGTTTCACTTTAATAGCCGCTGTTGAAAAATCTTATTCTTGACATGTTGCCTTTCTGAGCAAAAACAGCAGAATTAACCAAGGGCCGAGAACGACGCCACCAATCTTAATTAAAGCCCAAAGCTGTGTTGAAAAAACGGGTAAAAACCATTTTGACAATTGGCAATTTTAAATCTAATTTCGCACCAATTTCACATTAATAATCGCTAAAACACAAATTACAAAACTTTTTGTAGTAGCTCTGAACAAACAAGAAAGTCCTGTATGAAAAAAAGTATAAAAAAAAAGATTCCATTAATCTTAATTAAATCAGAAATCATTGAAAAAGATTAACTAAATTTCGAATGATTGCTGGGTTTAATTCATATCGAGTCAGCTAATTGTTTGTCTGATTCGCTTTTGCAAAACTTCATTTTAATTTGTTGCCAACCAGAAGAACTTAATATAATAAAAGACGCTACCAATTTAATTAAAGAAAGAAGCTGCATTTTAAAAGACTTAAAATAACTTTGAAAGTTGGCTGATTTAATTTACGCCAAGTCCTCTAAGTGCTCGCCAATTTCATAGTAATAGTCGCAAAGCATAACTTGCAAATCTTTTGTAGCAGCTCTGAACAAACAAGAAAATAAAAAGTATGAAAAATATATACAAAAAAACATTCCGCTAATATTAATTAAACCAGAAAAACATTGAAAAAGAATAAAAACTTTCGAATGATTGGCGATTTTAATTCACATCAACTCAGCTAAGTGTTTGCCAGATTCACTTTCGCGAAATTCCATTTTTAACTTTGTTGCCGTTCTGGTGAAACCATGCGAATCTAATATAGTGAATGAAGCGGCCAATATATATTAAAAGAAGGAAGCTACATTTAAAAGACTTAGAATAACTTTGAAAGTTGGCTGATTTAGTTCATAAGCCGGCTAATTGTTCGCCAGTTTCACATTAATAGCCGCAAAAGAGACTTACAAAAATTGCATTTTTATAGCAGTTCTAAACAAACAAGAAAAAAGGTATAAAAGAATGTCCCCACTAATCTTAGTTAAAGAAGAAACCGCATTCAAAAGTGTGAATAACTTTATGATTGGCGGTTTTAATTCACATCAAGTGTTTGCCAAATTCACTTTTACAAAATTCCATTTTTAATTTGTTACCATTCTGAGCAAACCAGAATAAGAACTTAACATAATGAAAGACATACCAATCTAAATTAAAGAAAGAAGCTACATTTTAAAAGACTGCAAAATAACTTTGAAAGTTGGCTGATTTAATTCACGCCAAGCCCGGTAAGTGCTCGCCATTTTCACTTTAATAACCACCATTGGAAAATCTTATTTTTGACTTGTTGCCTTTCTGAGCAAAACAGCAGAATAACCAAGCTCAGAGAACGACGCCACCGATCTTAATTAAAGCGCGGGGGGCTACATTGTAAAGTAAAAACATTTTGGGAAAATTGGCTGTTTTAATTCACGCCAAGCCCGCTAAGTGCTCGCCAGTTTCACTTTAATAAGCGCTATTGCAAATTCTATTTTGACTTGTTGCCTTTCAAGCGAAGAAGTCCTATTAAGACATTGGACATTTATCACCTAGACTCCCTGCGAAAGCCGTTTTAATAATTACTGGAAGGGTTGACAAATGTAACTTAAGACCGGAGGTGTTTTTAAAACAGGCTAAATGGTTTAGAATTAATGCGAGTTGTTTAAACCTAGTCAGAAAGCGCGTTAAAAAGGCCGTTAATTAAAAATTTTCCCGAGACGGCTCCGGAAATGCATTTTAAGGGGACCCGTTACGCCTTGATTTTAAATGTAACGGAGTTGTAAAGAAAATTTCGTTCATTTCCGTCTTTCTTTTTGAGGTGTTGTTTTTCCAGATTTCGTTTCTTGATAAGAAAAGTATACAAAGTGTGATTCGAACAGAAACTTTGATAATTAAACTAATGTTGACAATTAAACTGTGGGGCTAATTTGATTC